>CM067084.1:47399098-47421598 GCA_034008185.1 Gorsachius magnificus
GGCCGGACCCTGAGGAGCTCGGCTCCGCTGCCCCTTCCTTTCCAGCAGAGCTGCTCTCCGAATTCGCCAACTACTTCCACTACGGCTACCACGAGTGCATGAAGAACCTGGTCCACTACCTGACGACGGTGGAGAGGATGGAGACCAAAGACACCAAATACGCCCGCATCCTGGCCTTCCTCCAGTCCAAAGCGCGCTTCGTCACCGAGCCCCTCTTCACCTCCCTGGGCTCCCTCCCGGAGCCGGACTTTTCCTACCAGCTGCACCCCGGGCCGGAGTGCCCCGGGCACGGCCACAGCCCCGGCGAGGCCGTGCTCCAGCCGCCCCCGGGGGGGCCCTTCCCCTGGCACGGGGCCGCCCGCAGCCCCCCCCCCCTACCCCTCCCCAACGCCGCCCCCCCCAGCCAAGGCCAGCAGCGCAGCACCTTCCTCTCCTCCGTGCAGGGGCTGGACCGCCACTACCTCAACCTCCTCGGCCATTCCCACCCCAACGCTTTCGGGCTGCCCCCGGGCCAGCACCCCTCCATGCTATAGAGACTCGCCCCCGCCTCAAAAATCTTATTTATGGCCGCGGACGCTGCGAGTTACGCCCGGGCGCACGGGGAGGCTGCCGGGGCCGCGGAGATGCACGGGGGGCGCGGAGGGCGGGGAGCTCCCGCCCACTCCCCCCCCTGCCCGGGGGGCCCGGCTCTGGCCCCCCCGCCCTACCTGGGGGCCTGGGTCTGCCCCCACCCGCTCTCCTTCCCACCTCCGGGTGCGGTGCCTGTACGAGCGATGCCTTGGAATAAATAGTTATACCCGCCGCCCCTTCTTCTTTCCGGGAGGGAGCTTCCTCGGGTGGCCGTGGAGGTCACCCCCTTCTCTCCCCCCCCCCCCGGAAAAAAAAACGTGTTCCGCGGGGGTTGGCACCGCGGGCAGGCAGGGATGGAGCCCCGGGGATGCCCCGCGGGGTGGGGGGATCCCCCCCCCTTCCCCCCCTCGCAACACCGTGGGTGCTGCCCTGCCACGCGCCCGTGGGGGGCTGCTCCCGGGGCCACGCGTCCGAAAGGCGCCGGGATCTCCCGGGTGCTTCGCCAGCGAATTTTCCCTGGGGCGCAGCTTTGCCCGGAGGAGGAGGAATGAGGGGGAAGGCGCCGGGCGGGCCGGAGAGGGGAGGCGGCCGCCGGAGGGGTTCAGAGCCCCGCGGATGAACCAAATACGAGCTCTTGAAAGAGACTCCAGCGCCTTCCACGGCGCGGCCGGCGTGGGGCCGCCGCACGGCTCCCTTCTGCCCGGCCTCAGCCGGCAGTTTCAGTCCCACCCGAACCGAGCGTCCCCGGGTGCGCTCCCCCGCCCTCTGGCAGGAGGCCAAGGGGACCCCAGCCCTCCCCCACCCCGGGCAGCCCGGAGGCCGGAGCCGCCGAGGGCTAAATTAACTTATTCCAGTTGGGTGGGGAGGCTTTGAGGAGATTTGACCGGGTTGTTTGCCCAGGTCACGGAATGGGCTGACCCGCAATTTGTAAACCAACCCGACCCTTTATTCGGAGACAGACAAAAAAAGATCTTCATCACAATGAGTAAAAAGTAGAATGTGTATCTTCCATTTAACCTGCAAACACAGGAAAAGCTGCTATTTCAGATTAGCGGGGAAGAGGTCACACGGCGGGATAACGTGATGAGTCGGCCGGAGAGGGGAGGAAAACACCACCCCCCCCAACCCCCCTCATTTCCTCGGGACACCTTCAGGATGGTAAATCCAGCCGGAGCCTCCCTCTTGGCTCCGGGTGCACAGGGCAATGTGGATTCAGCCAAACGCATGCAGCCCGGTGCCCGGTGCCTGGCGTGAGGACGCGTGTCCCACGCTCATTCGCGTCAGCGCTGCGTGCCGGATATGGAGAAAATGCTACATGATTTTTTTATTCTGTGAGCATTAAGCTCTTGAGAGCGCTTCCCCCCCCCCCCCCGCTTTGGCACTGAAGCATTAAAGATATAGCGTTTCCCTGGAAATATAAATTATTAATATATTCAGCATTTTGGTCCCTGTTAACCAAATTAAACAAAACTTTCCTTTGCTAAGTAGATTTTCTCTCCAGGATTAGCAGAGGGCCACCACCGTCAAAACTGGGGTCATTTACAAATATAATTTTGCAAACCTGCACTGGTCCATGACAGTCTTTGTATCTCCGAAGTTGCTATTCTGGATTTATTTTTTTTTTAACATTTCGTTTTCATTTAGCTGTGGAGGACAAACCCCTCTTTGGTTTTACAATGACTTTAGGATAAAAGTCTCCTCCCTCTGCCCATGCAGGGATCTGAGCTCCCTCTGCCCCCCCGGCCCTGCAGTCCCCAGCTCTTGCCCCAAAATTATTTTGGCATCTGCTAAGCCAGTGGTACTGGGGATGGGAGCCCTGTGCGCTGCGCTCTGTGCTTGCACAGGTTGTACCCCCTGCGCAGGTGCGGAGCACAGCACATGGGGCAGAGAAGCTCCCCCACGACAGGCATCCCCTGCGTTTTGACAGAGGTCCAGCTAATTTGCTTTTTATTTTATTTCACATTTCTGTGCCTGGAGGACAGAGATTTTTAGCCTTTTTTTTGCTGGATTTATTTTAGCCCTGCCATGAGCATCACCTGCCAGCTCTGGTGGGAGCAGGTTCCTGCATCCTACCTGGATGTCAGCTCTGGCGGGAGCAGGTGGGAGCTGGATGTCACCTGTGCTGGGCCAGTTAAATGCTGTATCTGGTCCCAGGTGGGGTGCCTGCTGGGCTGGTGATGCTCATCTTCTGACATGGCAGTGCCATTTACTGGTGTCTGGCAGAAGCCAGCATGGGAAAGAATAGGGGGGTTCTGTTCCTGAGAATAAACTACTTTACCTCCCAACGCCCCCAAAATACAAGCTTCCCTGTTATGCACCTGCTTGGCTAAAAATCCTCATGATGAATGACCTGCTGTACCATTTTCTATTCCTTTCCTTCAGCTAGCCTTTCTATTCCTTTCCTTCCCCATGCCTTTTATGTCCTCTTTTCCACCTCTTCTCCCTGTTATCTGAACTCCTCTTTCTTCCTCACACTTTTCAAGTCCTATGTATATGGCAATTCTGCTCACCCCAGAGATTAGTTGTACAGTGTAGTCACACCTCAGTAATTTATGTTGAAGGCAAAGAATTGTTTTGGGATCAATGGGAGCAAAATGGGAGTTTACATTCTGTATCTGATGCCGACTCTCACTTGTCATTTATTCAGAGTTTATGTTGATCTTTGTAATAATGCATTATTGAAAACATCTCCAACTTGCTAATTTATCATAGGGTTTTATTTATCATAGGGTTTCATTTGCACTATTGTGCAAGTGAAACATCATCAATTAGGTCAAAGAGCCATAAGTAGCCTGTGCACAATCTCTACCTTAAAAATTTATGTTTTAAACAGGCAAGAGGTGAAGCCTGGGAGGAAGTGTTATTGCTCTGCTCTTAATGCTTAAATAAGTAGAAAAGGTTTATAAACTTTGAGCATACATAATACAGATCAGAACTCTTCTTTCTTCCCATGGTTTTGCACCAGTCTGAAGGCATCATTCCAAGATCTGGGGGCTTTGGCAGCAGTGCCACACTGTGGAGTTTCCAGCCTTGGGAACAGAGCCCATGCCCCAGAGCACAGTCCCTGAATTCATGCCCACACAGTCATTCTAGGGGCGTTCAATCAGGGCACCAGCTAATGAGAAAACAATATTTTTATCTTCCCTTGGGTCAGTGGCCACAGCATTGGACCACAAAGAGCTGTGCATCTGTAGGGGCTGAGCCATGGGTTGGGAAGAAGCAGCTGAGGGAAGGAGGAACAGCACTGATGAAGGCTCTCAATCACAAATCCGTTCCAGTAGTGATGCATGGGACAGCTGGCTTCCTAGTAGTACGGCTAGGATCCCTTTCCCCGGGTACCGAAGATCCTGCCGGTTTGTAAGCCTTGCTGTCCCACCGCTCTGTGGGATGCCGTTGCCCAAAGGTACCCCAGGTAGCCTGCACGATTTGGCCAGGGTCATACCAGAAGTTGTTTAAGGAGAGCAGAGGGTCTCAGGTGCCAGGGTACAGTGACCATTCTATCCAGATCAGCTTATTTCCCTGCTACCACCTTCTCAGAGAGAGTTAAATGGTGGCCAGAAGCCCAGATAGGTGTTTTCCCTGCCTGAAGTGACCCAAGCATAAGAAGAAGGAGACCTTCTGTTTGCCTGTGGCTCCTGGGAACAGGCTGTGTATCGGATGCATGCTGCTGAAGCAGCTACACGCTTGCCCAGCAACCCCTTCGCAAAGGCAGTCTTTTGGAAAGAAACCTTCCAGCGACAGTTTCGTATTTGCTGAGTATGAGCTGCAGCATCTCATCTCACAGATTTGCCTCCTGCCTTGGATGAGTCCATCCCCTCTCACATCATCATGTTTATTTCTAGAAAAGTTGCCTACAGATTGTGTAAGGGACTCAAGAACAAAGGCTGTTTCAGGAAAAGAACACCCAGATTCTCTTTAAGAGAACACGTATTTATGGCAAGATGTATAAGAACGGCATTTTAATATGTTTATAGGTTAAAGCTCTACCTACATAACACACTGCATACAGAGTGGCATGTTAAAACAAACAGGACTCATTAAAAAAGGTGAGAGAGAGCAACACCAAGAACGATTGGATGAAACATCAAATGCGAGGAAGGAGGAGCAGTTTGGAAGATTCAAACTCAAAATATTAAATCCAGTTCAACTTAGGAAACAGATTGTTTAGCATGCATCTTCAAGCTACAGCAGCTGAAATGTGCACTATGTTTCATCAGAAATAATACAGTTAATTAGGCTGAAAAAAATGCTGTTGCTAACAAGAAATCAAAACTTTTGTACATATGCCCTGCAAAGTTTAAAGGTGATTTGATTTTTAATTACTGTAAGAATACAACACCTCAAAGTGCAGTCCTAGCCTACGTAATGCTTGTGTAATTAAAAAAGTGAGGCTCTTTGAACAAGGGAGTCTCGCAAGGTAACAGGGAATTCCTGACAGGATCTATGACTCAGTTGTTAATGCTTTCAGTGAACGTTATGACAGTAAGTTCTACCCTGCTGAGGGCTCAACCCAGAGCACATAGAAGGATTTACGTCAGCTCACTTTGTGGTCCTTTATTTAGAGACTATCTCAGTCTCCTGCTAGCTTTGTGGAAACCAGGCAGCTCCTGAGCTCTGCGCTCATCTCTGTCTCTCGTGAATCCCAGCACCAAAATTATGCACCATGAAGGGTGCAGGCATTTAGAGTAGGGTGCAGTCCAACTGAAACCCTTAAAACCTGGATAATGGCAGAAAGTGCCTTCACTCTGATTCAGTAGCCTATGCTTCCATCTCCCAGCCCTTAGCTCCTAGCCTGAGGCTTAGACATTCTTCTAGGAAGTTGGGAGTCTCAAGGTTGAAGTCTTTGAGGCTAAAAATGGGTGTTCCTCTTTGGGAGCACCTGCTCATAGCCACCCTGCCCCTACAAAGCCACTTTGAAGGAATCAGGGTGTCCTGGTTAGTCCTTTGGAAGGAGAGGTTAGATGGTAGTCCACTAGGATAGGGTTTGATCTCAGGATATCAAGTGGAAGGAGACATCTGATTTAGAGCTGCAAGCACAAAGCTGAGGTCCAGATGGTGACAGGGTTTGAGTGCTTTCTCCATGCCCGGGAGGAGTGGGGACTACAGCTTTCGCACCTCCATTCTCCTCCTCTGGAGGCGTATGTGGCTTCTGTACCATGTACTTTGGTATGTACATACAGAGCGAGCCTATACAGGCCCTCTTCCAAAGTACAGCTGGGTTCAGTTTAGTTTTTCTCACTATTTCCTAGTCTGGCTTGGTTGGTTTTGCTTAAATGTGGCTTTTGTTAGATCCTCGTAACTTCCCATGCTTTCTATATTAGTGCCATGCCAGGGGATGAATTCACTGAGATTAGCCTTTAAAGGTCAGTCTTTTATGACTAAGATACAGGATTGGTCTTTTTTTTTTCCTTTTTCCCCAAATCTAAAATATTCTTTAATTTATCCTTGGGCAACCACATGGTTTCATACAGACAGATATTTGATGCACCTGGGCAAACTTACTCACTACAACAGGTGATGCCACTATTGCTGTGAGTAAACGTTAGGCTACAGTTTTTCTACCAAAGGTGGTAGGAGGGAAACAATTTACCCTTACTATCAAATTGACTGCTGGGTCTTCAGGACTGGGATCTGTAGAAGGAACGGTAACAACAAAACCTATAGAACAAACCCCTCTTAGCTTCAGTTTCAAAATGAGAAAAGTGTAACAGGGATCAATGATATTCACTGAGTACAGATCACAAAATTCCAAGAACCTCAGGAAGCCCTGAGACAATATATGTTACATATAACACAACTATATATTGGAATGTTCTAAGGGAATCGATATAACTTGAGTCTTGCCTATTCCACTATAAACCCCCTTTTTATCATAGGATGTAATAATAATTTTTCTATGCCACAAACTTTTTTCATACTGCACCTTCCCCTCTCTTAAAGAAATGAGTAAAAACATGTCTTGGAGTTTTATTACTAAAAGCATTGTAAATTCTCTCTGATGTCTGGAGGAGAGAAAGTAATTGGAGAAAAAGCAAGAGCAAGAGTACATCCTTTGCTGTGTAATGCCAAAACCTATGAGACAGAAAAGATCTATGAAAACCAGTAAAATGATGATTAAAGGTGCCACTGTTTGCAGCGGGTTACAAATCACCCTCTGCAGGAAAGCCAGCACGTTAACACAAACACGAGCCTTCTACATGCTTGTTTCCTGGGTGCATACATTGTGGACCAAATCCTTAGGTAGTGTAGGTAGGCAAAGCTTCCTGGAGATCCCTGAAGCTATTGTTGCTTCCACGAGGAGGAGACACGACAGAGTTGCATCAGCAGGGAGCTTACCAAACTGGTAAGTGATACACATTTCAGTGGCTCCTCATGCTCATTTTATCAGTTCAGCTCTGCAGCCACATGTTTATAAAGATATGTGGAAAGTAAATAACCTAACCTGGTCCTAAGCACACAATTACTCTGATCATGAATGTGCAGTTATGTACAGAACAGGTCCTACTGCCTCTGGTACTCAGTGCATACAATATTCCTCCAAGAAAAAGAAAAAAACCCACAACTAGGCACAATAATCTATACTTAAATGAAAGGCCAGCCTCCATCTGTGTGCATATGCAGGAGCTAATCCAACTCCATGAGGTCAAAGGATCTCCTTTCCATGGTGAGGAGGTTCCAAGCAGCAAAATGGCATGCTGTTCTTCACTGAATATTTCATCTTCGCAAAAGCTATTTGCAACTCTCCATGCTGCACCTTTGTTGCTCCCTTTCAGAAAATTATTCTTAGTAGCATTAATTTTCTTAGTCTGTTGTATGTGACATGCAGTTATCGACTCTGTTATATCCGGCTTTGCTTTATGCTCTCAGAATGAGCTTCTACTACCCCTTCACAAAGCAACTTACAGCACTGAATGTAGGCAAGCAACAAGTAGGTAAAAGCCATGCATCCCTACGAGAAGTATATGGCATAGCTAGAAGGATAGGCACCTGGGAGAACATAAATGCTATTTTCCTAGTCATGGGAATATTCTATGTTAATTCACAGCAGGTTTGCAAAGGGTTTTTTTGGCTTTATTTGGCTATCTTTTTTATGAGCTTCTTCCAAAAAGTATTTGTAATCAATTTGTTTTTTCATATTAGGATCAAATTTAGAGAGAGAATGACAAGCTTCACCCTCTTCTAGGGGATTTGGGGACTGGAGTTCTGGAACAGGGAGATAACCCCTGCTGCCATAAAGGCCTTTCAAAGAGTCTTCCAGGCACTGTAACTGCAAACAGAAAAAAAAACCCCCAAGTTGATAAGTTATTTCAGGAAAATGACAACTGTTTGGGCTCAAAACCCCTCTGAGCATCTCATCAGAGCTGCCAGGGCATAAGGTGAGGACACAGTGTGCTTTAGAGCCTGTAGGTCCACAACTGCACAGACAGGATGCTGGCAAGTTTCATTCCTTACCAGACTAAAATACAAGGATAGGATTGGGACCAATGGGATTTTTTCATTCGTGTACTTGGAAAAAAATTATTTTGTCATGAAGCAACATCATACCATAAAGGAAAAATCTTTTTGGTGGTCTGATAATAGAAGGACATACTGAAAATTATGAGCACCTGACTTAAAACTGTTAGATGTCTCAAAGGTAGAGGTCTAAGAATGACTTGATCATTCTAAGCAATCTTTCTAGTCAAGAGGGTCAAACAGGCATCTCCAGAGGACAATTTATCAGACTGATTTTAGTTTCTCCCTTAAAAATGAGCTGATTTTCCTTGGAGTATGTATCTTTTCCCTTTTGAATCAGGAGGGAATGCAGGATCAATAGGTCAGATTCAGATATGCAAGTAGGGGAAAAATCAGGGCAGCTGGATCGCACCCTTATTGCTGCCTGGTAAGTAGCCTAATTTATCTGCTCAGATATTTCAGAGGGGCTACACATCTCCATGCTATAATATCACATTCAATTAAAAGAAGTTCAGCCTCCAGTGGCTTACCCAAATAAAAACTTCTGCAATCTCATCTGCAAGACCTGTTGCTCATGTAAAAATAAAAGATCCCACTTTTTGCGTGCCTGTTAATGCAGCTGAAGGTGTAGCAAGTCCAGCCACTGAACTGAAACAGCCAGTGAGTGTTGAAAGGTTGCAGAGGCTGGTTTTCCCAGTTGTCAGATATTTTTAATGCACAAGCTGCATGTACTGCTAGAACAGGTTGAAAGAATTTGGGGTGGGGAAGAATGGGTTTTTATTATTTCCCTCCAGAAGCACTGTTTCAGACAAAACCATTAGCCATCCACTGAAAGCCAGTGTCCCTTCTCCATAGTCAGGCTGCCAAAACGCCAAGCTCAGAAGCTTGAGCCCCTCTACGGCACTGGTTCAGCTCCGAGATGCCCGGGTAACAGCAGCCACTTATTCCCCCCTGCCACCTTTGCCAAGGTGAAGCAAAGGGCTTCAGGAATTCTGTATATAAAACATGCACATATAAAATCAGAAAATCAATATTCTTAAGTACATGCACACTAGGGAGAGTTTTGCCATTGATTTCAATGGAAATCAGCTCTCTTCTCCCCTCCTCTTCATTACAGTCACTGAAATTTTACCAGCTCTGGCTGCTAACACAAGTGAACAGAATAATGCTGCATTCTCATGAAGGCACTTAGGAATTGGCATTTCATCATAAATAGATACATTATAGGATAGACAGTGTTTAATCCCTTTTTTAGAAAAAATTTATTTAATTTTTTAGGATTCATCGTCAGCCAGTTTTGCTGCTGAAGCCTGTGCTTCATTCATTTTAAAAAGCAAGCTTATCCTTAGCCAGGTGCTATTTTGGTGCTGAACGCCCTACTCGTCCAGTTTCATTACATTTTTGGAACAATGCACCGTGTTAGAACACGGTTTCACAACCACCATTTTTTTCCCCACTGAAATAAATCACATTTGCCCACACCCTGACCACCAGGATGTCAGAATCACAGCTGAGCTTTTTCATAACCTTAAGTTATCAGTTCCTTTTCGGTGTGGACAATGCTTGGCATTGGGAAAACATGCAGAGCTCAAGGAGTGGCCTCACAAACTCCTGAACACCCAATGTGTCGTCCTTATTTATAATTAAAGCTTCTCAAGCTTGCAGAGTTCATGTGCTGTTTCAGACTGGATGTCAAACCTTCCCTCCATACACCGAAAGACAAAATGTAATGGCACTAAAATGAGCAAAACCAATAGATAACAACTATTTTGAAGAAAAATAGGAAGTTATTGTAATTACTGGCCAAATATGGTGTACTCAACCAGCAAACTCCCAGCAAAGTTATTGGTGTCTTCAGAAATTTTTCTAAGGATCATAGTTCTATGCAAACAGACGTCTGACTGCTAAAATGACATTTGCTCAGATAGAAAACCCTCTGAATGAGGCATAATGAGTGGATCTGCAGGGACATCACCACTCACCATGGTGCTAGCTTATTTTTACCAGGATTTCCACGGTCAGATGTCTTACCGCTTCAACAGAAGGTATGTTGCCTCCTCTGTGAGATGCTGGGAGTTAATTTCATCTAAATCTTCAAACTCCTTTTCTATTCCTGTGTAGTGTTTATTCAGTAAGCTTTTAATAGCTTGGGGGTGGGGGGGAAGGACATTGATGGAGGAAGTTATAAACAAGACTTTGCCTGATCATGCTGATACAATTTCTCCTTGTGATTTGTCTCCTGGTGCCTCCAGCTCTCTCTGCAGATCTGATATATCACAATAACACGATTTCTTTGTGGTCCCAATGATGTGCTCCAGAATCCGCTGTAGCCCTGAAGTTTTCCAGGAGGTAAGATTACCCAAGTTACAAAGAGTGGAATTAATTTTGGCAGCTACTCAGTCAGCAGAGTAAAAACAGGGAGCGGGTCCCTACTGACAAAGGACTACAAGCCAAGATTAAACTCCACATTACTGCCAAGTTGCAGTCTAAAATTTCTGTCTCATTTCTCATTTCTTCTTGTTTCTGCTGTACTTCAGACCATAATATCACCATTACTTTGTACCGTGGAGTAGCTCACATATAGCTTCTGCATTATTTTATGCTATATTCAAGCTAACCACTGCTCAGAATTTATGCTGTCAGAAAGAGCAATGCAGTTTGCAGTGCTGGCCCTGCAAGGATTTGCACATAAACTCAGCCTTATGCACCTGGCCTGTTTTACTTTACCGAGGGTTGTTTCACTCACAGTTCAGAGGAACCGGTGAAAACCAGATGGAGGTAAAGTGTCAGTATCCCGGGGATTTCAGAGGAACTGGCAAATAAAGAAAAAAAATAGTGGTTATAATGGTGTGTTCTTCCAACCTAACAAGGAAAATATCCCTGAAAACGGACAGGACCAAGATTAGTGGCCACAAAACTGTCAAGTGCGTGCTTGAAAGCAGGACCTCAGGTGCACCCCTGTGAGCTTTCCTACCAAAGTTTAACTCCGAGGGATGACAGTCAGTTCTACCCCAGTGGAAGACAAGCTGCTCTTCAGGACAAGAGTAGTAGCATTGCAGGAGCAATACTAAACCCACATGTTTTTCTGTACCTGCCCAGGATATCTTCCACCTATACTTTTTGACCTGCTTATTTTCCTCCTGTTTCTGTGCATCTTTCTCCTCTTCAGGCTTAGATCCCAGCCTGAACTGAGGTCACCCATCAAAGAGACCAGGTAGCCCTTTTCTGAAAAACACAGTCGGTTTCCTACCTGCCTCTTTTTGCAATCACGTGATGTTTCTCCTTAACAAACATACCAGACCCTAGGGAAGTGGGAACCATTCCTGTAAAACCTGCCAGTACAGTTTCAGGCTGTTCTTATTCTTAAAAGGTGACCACAGGTTCGTCATTGCTGGCCAGCACTGTTTTAAGTACAGCAGATCAGGTGCTGCCCTGACTTACGACCTCTGCCAGCCCAAGTGAATGCAGGAGCCAGCAACTTTGCCCAGATATAATGTGTTTGAGGATGTGTATCTTTAGGGATTCTCTCCAGCCCACCTGGCATGGCTCAGGAAGGCAACTCGGCCTCTATGTATTTACCTTGCTGCCTGGAAAAGAATAAGCAGGCCAGGGCATAATGCGTCCCAGCCATGGCGGGCTCTCAGGGCTGTACTGCCTTAGCCTTGCAAACCCCTCCGATGGTAATACGGGGCGCATGACTAAGACACTAACTTTGATTTCATATTTTAATCGCAAAGTGCGTAACATGGAGCCTGTCGGCAGCTGGCAGCCTTGCCTACCTTTCCACCCACGCCTGGTGGGAGTGTGCCTTCAAAGGTCAGCAGCATGCTGACATGTCTTCTGCTCACCGCGGAGTGGGGTGTAAAGCTGCTTTTAAAAAGATGAAGCATCTCCAGGTGGTTAAGGGCAGAGAGCCACAGCGAATGTCTGCGGTGGGCATAACCACAGGCCGGCAGGGTTAAAAGGGAGGCTGTCCAAATTCATCCAAGACCTGCAAATCTTGAAACACGTAAACCCTACATGCATCAGATAAAGAAGCCAGAAAGAAAGGTGCCCCCTAATGAGTTTTTTTTGCGCTTGGGTGAGCGAAAGGGCTGCTTCAGGAGGCTAATAACTGAAAACCTTCCAGGCTTTTGTCCGGAGAAATGGCAGGCACTTTCCATCCCTTTGAAAAAAAGAAGGCCTTTCGGAGTCTTCACGAGAGATGTGGATTTTAAGGGCGACCTTAGGTCATACAGAACTAATCAAGCGAAAACAATAAGAAAATTAGACTGACAGTCAGCAAGTATCTGAGGACTTTATCAAAAAGAATTAGGAATGGACAAATTCACTGGGAGCAAAGGATCAGATCTGCAAGGTGGCATTGTGTGGTGGGATTAAATTATTTATTCATTGTTAATTTATTTATTTATGTATGTGCAAATGACCTAGCTGCCGCAGGTGCTGAGGAGCTTCTGAAAAGGCCCAGTTTCAGAGCCAAGGCTAGAATATTGGTCCATTTAACTCATTCTTTTCCTTAAGGCGATCAAACAGTGACTTTTATCTAGGAGATAGAGGAGGAAAACCATATGTGTACCGGGAATGATGCGGGGTCTGAGCAGCACTAAGTACCCAAGTATTCCAGTCTCATTCAAGAATGTTGTGCAGTTTAATGTCCAGCAAATTAGCAAATGAATGCTTATGTCAATATGTGAAAAATCCCTAGTTGGTTTAAACAGATAAAAAGCCTCTTGGGAAATGGCAGAAAATGCAGGCTTTCTCTCTCTGTCTTTTTTAAAGGAAGAAAGAGAAACAGTATTTATTAAGTTTTCCCCAAACTTACAAAAAGTTGCAGAAAACAACAAGAGTCTTCGTGGATGCTGGTTCTTATATATGCATGAAATATTTCCAATGCTGCTACAGCAAAAATACAAGAAGCTTTTGCCAGGCACTCTTTGAATCACATACTTGCTATTCAGAAGAAAACAGTTAAAATCTGGGACAGCTACAGAGCCTGTTCGATGCCACCCCGCTACCCCTCTCTTAAAGGTACAGGAGATCAAAAGCCCAGGAGAGGATCTGCCTTTACATTTTGCCCTGATTTATAAAACCAATCTTGAAGAGGAAATCCACAAACACCTCTTATTTCTCCCTCTCCAAATTTAACCATTGATATAGGAAAGGGTAAAAATTGTCATCTCATGTTTCCCTTGACCCAGCAGAGCAAAGCCACAGTGGGGACTCTGTGTATGACATGACCCTGGGGAAAAAAGGAACACGAGATCTCAGCATGGGGGTTGGAGGCAAGAAGTCACACATATCGAAAATGACAGCGTCACATCAGTTAATGCCATGTGATAAGGGAGTCCTGCTGGGTTTTATGTCCTTCTGCAGAGATACGCTGGAAGGTTGACTGGTAATGAAGATTAGTCACTAAATCCAGAAAGGGGTTGTAGATATTTGGGCGGGACAGATAATAATGAATTATCTTTCTTCAGGACGAGAGTCAGTAGCTATGCTGGGGATAGTAAAACTGCCCCATGAGACAAATGGAAACCTACACATCTTGAAACCAGACAGGTTTATGTAGAAAGCTATCTTACATACTTCCACTTCGCCCATGGTATTTCCTTCCTCTTGGCCATTCTTAGGCCCTCTTCTCAAAACCAGCCTTCTTTATGTCATTTTGGAATAAGAGCTATTAAAGAGAAAAACACAAAGTATTTTAAAGAACAAATGTCTTTAAGAATACTAAATTTAAAACATGACCTCAAATTAAAAGTTCAATGAGAAAATTTCCCATGCCATGCAAAAAACCACAGGTCATGCAGAAAGCCTGCTTCCCCCCTTGAGCCAGAAAGTCTTCCTTTCTCCCTTGAATGTTAATGTGTAAGGATGAATTTGGTCAATACGAACGCCAGCACATCACTAATATGCTACCACTCACCTTCTGCAGCCCACTGAGAGCCGTGCCACACACTAACCAGGGAGCCTGCTGAGCTGCAGTCTCACCCCATGGGCTCTCAGAATGCCTTTTCAAACAGTAGGAGCCAAAAGCAGAGTTACATAGCACTGAGAGCTCAGTCATCTCAGGAACAACCAGCACAGGCCAGACCTCTTCTTGCTCATCGTTTCAAATGGATGGGGTCCCTGCTCATAAGAGAAATCTTTATTATCAGTATGCAAGGGCATGATGCAGTACTATGACTGAATTTCAGATCCTCAAGACTATCCAATTCACCTTCCGTGTTGTCTCTGGCTTCGGCTGTATTGGCAATGTTTCTTAGCTTTATCTCATGGGCAAACTTCACCACTACCTGCCTACTTTTGGTGTCAAAGTCATTAAATAAAATACTAGTATTTCCATTACTATTATTAATATTGAAATATTACTTTCAGTATTATCTTCTCTCACCTATCTCCCTACCTATTCATTTTAAGATTTCTCTACTATTTCCCACTTTTTCCAGCCTCAGTGTTCATTTCCCAAATTGTGAAGAATTAAAATTCCTTTTTTGCTGCTAATTAAGATGTTTTACAGAGAAGAGTCAAACCAGCTATGAGTCCTTCTGTTGGGGAAACAGGCTGGCTACCTGCATAAGTGAAAGGAGCTGCCTCAAGGCAGAAAGGAAACAGGGACTTGAGTTGTGCAGGCAGGGCTCAGCGCAGGACCAGGGGGAGGACAAGGGTAAAAGGTAGCTGAAGCTGTCCTAGCACTCCTCACTACACTTTGCCAAAGGGATGCCCAGGAGACCTTCCCCTTTGCTCTGTGCATGTGCAATTGCCCTCTGAATGTGCAGCAGCCTGTCATTAATGTTTTCTGGCATCCGGTAGCCCAGATTGCTTCATGAAGCAGTAGTACAGCTAATTACAAAGACACTAGACTGGTAGGTCTGAGCAATGAAATACAGGCAAACTAGAAGAGGGAGACCTTGCTACATCTGGAGCTCTGCTCCGTTACATGGGCAAAGAGCTGAATTCACGCAACCCAACCCCAGCAGAACATTTTTCCAGGAATTTCAAGCATCTTAAGTTTAGCCTTGAATGCAATCCCATCAACTAATGTCCTTGTTGTCATTACCTACGAAGTCCTATTGGATGTGATTGCAAACTACAGGATATAAAATTACCAGAGGTTTTTCCATAGCCTTTCACATGGAGTACAAGACTGAGCTGAAAGTAGAGATGTCATATTGCTTACTGTTATTAAATTCTGGCTTCTCTAACATTCTGGGTTTGTTTCAGTGTCCCGTTGTTAAAATAATTCTTTCACTTCAGAGAGTGTGTGGACAAGTATGTAGGATGCTAAGCTCAGAGTTAGAAAGGCTGTGCTCTAGTCCCATCTTTGCCATGGCACTTAAGGATGAGTTCAGGCATGGTTTCTGCCTCTATTTTCTTGTATGTAAATCAGAGATTACATTGCTTTTGTATTTATGATGTATCACAGCTTATTATTATTAATTTTCCTTATTAGTTTTCTTAATTCTAATACTGCCATTGATTTAAGATTTGGATCCACAGAGCCATTCTGCCCAGAGCTTCTCAGCACCCCCCCAAGTTTAGACAGGCAAGCTGTTGAAATCCCTTGCATTTTTACAACATAGAAGGTAAAGAACGGCACCAGAGGTTTTCTCAGCTGGATTTCACACTCGCCTTCAAGGAAGGGGCAGCAGAACTCATACATGGGGATACTTGTTTGTAAGTAAAGTTAATTAAACATCCACAGATAGCAGAAATATATCAGAAAAAGAAAATCAGAAAAGGAAGGCAGAACTTCAGCAGCCAGGAAGCAGCATGAGGAAAACAGGCTCTTCTCTGAGCTGGAAGGAGGCAGTCTGAGTAGGCTCCGGGGAAGTCCTCTCACCAAGACATCAGCAATTAAAAGGCAGACTAAGTGATGTGAGATGAACCAGAAAGTTAACACTACCTCAAACCTCAAATGAAAATTTTGTCTTCTTGACAAAAGACTTTTCCAAACAGATCCACAGATTTTACTGAAGCACAAAGATTTCTCCTGAATAAGAAGCAAACGAAGTCCACTTAAATGGATGATAACTATTGTTATAAGACTTTTCAGCAGACAGGCTAAAGGTAAAGGGGGACAAGAAGCAGAAGATCATAAAGAGACGTGCAAAAGCAGGACATTGTTAAGAAAGACATTATTAAAAAATCCCATCAAAGCTGAACAGATCGTTTGCACTAATGAATACATCAGTAAATGACCCAGAGAACCCTCCTTCAAGCAGAGGAAGTTTGGCTTGGCTGATCAGACGCTCAAGACAAACACCAAGGTGGCAAGCGCAATGCAAATCTGTCTGGTCCGTGATGACAGTTGCTACCACACAAGTGTTTCCAAGTACACTTCAGATTTTCCTTACCTCTCGAAATGTGCAAGTACTACTCACTGAAACACTGAGTTAGTCCCCAGCTTCAGAAGTCAGAGGGTCTGAGACGCTAGAGCATTCTGAACTAGCAACGTGTCTGTTCCCCGAAACACTGCTCTGCTTAGTCATAAAAATTACAACATTTCAGGGCTTTTTTTTGAGTATTATAGTATTACACAAACTTTACGCTGTGTGGGAGAAAGGATGAATCTTTAATATTCTTGCTGTGTGGTTGGTCACAACTTCTGTGTGCTCTTATATACAATATATATTCTTCTGAATGGTGTCTGAAGTAATAGGTGAAATACATACAGCAGGGAGAAGTTCAGACACTCAGCTGCTCAGCCCTATTTAGGTGTCTTCAGGAAGTGAAACTGGGAATTAGGAAGTTGCTTGGCTGGCACATATGCGTATTGCAGCTTTCCTCTCAAAGAATTCCCTAGTGGTCCTACAGAATTTGGTTTGGTTTACTTTACAAAGGGAAGACATGGAGGAAACAAAGCCATAGAAGCAGGAATTATTTTGCTGGATACCAACAGAACAGAGCCCCTTAAAAAGTCTACCAGAGCAATATTATTCTATGGAGACTCTGCTCCTTCCAGAGGCAATGAATGTATTGTTCCTTATACTTTTATCTGGGATAAGCATATGAAAATACAATTTATATACAATCAAATACATTATTGATTAGAAGAATGGGCATCTTCACATTTCATAATGATTAGAAGCTGCCAGGGAAAAAAAAATGCAACAACATTTATAGATTAATTTTTTAAAATCTTATGACAGGCTACTAAGATAAGGGAAATGGCTTCACAAAGTCTCACCAACTGGTGAGATGCTGTTGTGGTAAACATCCAAAAGTTAATTTAAAGTCAAGTGTAAATACACAGCAAGGTGTTTTGCCCAATTCAGAAAGGTGGACTATATGACTCAAGGGTTTTGCTTAAGAACCATCATCATCTTTGACTCTTTTTTTCATGAGACACCCAACCTAGAAAACCTAGAAAAGCAGGTAGGACATCACATATGCCTGGGCTGGAGAACATTTCCTTCTCCTCCTTTACAGAAACACAGGAAGTCACAGTGGTAATTCAAAGCCACATTAGAAAATCAGCACAGAATTATGAAATAGAAGCGAAAGAAATATTGTATAGACCTCAACTGCTCTTGGTCTATTGGCAATTCATCTACAAGCCTCTGAAAACCAGGACCAGAAACTAACTAGTTTATTTCTGTGTTCATGGTACCTGAAATGAAAGGCTGCTGGTGAAAATTAAATTTAGTTTCAAAGATCTTTAAAGATTTTTTAAAGATTCCAGTTGTGATAACCTAACAGTTACCAGTCACAGAGCACTTGGAGCAATTCCTAAATACCCGATTCTAAACCGCATGAGTTGGTGAAAGTGCCCAAAGGTAGGGATGGCATTACATGTGGGGTGTACGCTAGGTACTCTTGGCCCAGAGGGATCCTAGCTGTAAAGCATCAACTGCTGAGGCAACCGACATCAGTGGAGTCAGGCACCCAAGTGCAACTGTCTGTGCCTTAGGTACCAGGCCACCAACGGCAATGAGGTCAACAGCGAGATGGTAGGTACACCAGCACGAGGGAGCTGGCAGGCTTGTTTTCCCATGGACTGTTGCTGCTAGGATTCCTTGGTCTGTAATCGATTCAGCTCTTTAGGCTGATTTAGTTAGATTTATATGAGAATAAAATGAAGCAAATTATGAATAGAAGAACTATGAAAATGGCCCATACCAACATCCCATTTACAATACAGTTTCTTCAAACCTTTGGGCAGACTCAAATCTAAACCGTTTGGTTTTGCCTGGGCTAAAACCAGGTTGGAGTCCCCTGAGATGTACACGGGTCAGGTTCAACTGGGACACAGCACCTCACATGCCTCTACATTTCACTGCCAGTAAAAAGGGTAAGGATTGGTGAAGACACTGGAAAATGGAAAGATCTATTGTGTTTCTATTTTTGTAACAAATGTGCTTGGCATGCGCTGCTGACGGCTGCCTGCACATCCACGTGCTGTCGGCTGATGGCTCAGGAATGCAAGTGGGACAGGGCAGTTCAAGCAGGGCGTCAGCTCCAGTGGTTGTGCCAGACAGCCCCAGCAGAGGCTGTGTGCTGTAATAATTGTGCTATCGGCTGGAATGAGATTGCTTTTGTGCACTTATTTCCAGCTTAGCTTGGTTTAGTATGTGTTTTTGTACTCCTGGGCATGTCACATATCTGAGGATGGAGGCTGGACCCTGCCATTTGACCCCTCTTAAGACTGGACTCAAACCAGTTTGGGTTTAAAACATCTTACAGCAGCCTTAAGTTCATCTTAAAGTTTCATCAGTTGGAAGAGCTCTCCCTCCTCCTCTCCCCCCTTCCTCCTTGCCAAGTCACTCTCCAAAAGCAGGCTCACCAGAGTCCTGTCCCCCCCACTTCTGCCATCTGCCTCCCCCTCTCCCTTTGCTCCGCAGTGTAGAGCGAATAGATGCACCAGCATGAGAACTTTGCCCACCAAAGATTTCTCTGTGGGGGGTGTGGGGGGGAACATCCAGGTGCAAACTAGAGTGGCTTTCTAGATGGTCAGTAAATCAAGACCTACCCCACTACAAGACGGAACAGCTAAGGTGGGCAAGAAGTTTCATATGACTAAATAGCAGAAAACTTAAGGTTAAATGTGGGCGTGCTGAATGGGCAGCAAAATGGACTCTTGCTTAAGGTTATCCTCAGACACAGGCTAGCTGAAATCTGAACACTTGGTAATGTCAATGTCAGAAAATTTGGCAGGGGAAAGTGTTGCTGCCCCAAGTGCCGGACTTCTACCGGAGCTCCCATACTTAGAGCTGCCTGAATGGGATAGGGTTTCATCTGCCGCTTAAAGCACCCGCAGCCATCTCACAGAAAGTACGTTCCACTGCATCTGATGGCACCTGAAACCTTTTCCAGCACTTCTCCAGTAATTCAGCTATCCAAAAAGAAAAAAAAACCCCAAACTACAAAACCCAAGCAACCAAAACCCTACCTTCCCACCCCAAAGCATGCAGGGGGAGGAAGCTTGGATGTTCCTTTCTGAATTCACAAAGAAGAACATTGCAGCAGGAGTAAAATGATCTCCTTCCCCCTCTTACCCCTCAGCCCTGTGGTGTGGGGACGGGGTGCGAGTGACGTCAGGGTGACAAACCCTTCAAAAGGCAACCGCCGCTGTTACCACGTATCCTACAGCAGCTGTCCCATGGTTCACAGGGGGGCAATAAGGAAAGATATTTTTGCCTGAAATGTTCCTGCTTCCATCCTGCAAAAGTGAGTGAATTGGACGTTGCTTTCTCAGCTCACCCATGCAAACCAGCCTTCTGCCTTGTGTTTGGCCACAAGTAACTAATATGACTGCGCAACGTGTCCTTCCACTCTCAAAAAGGAATTCAAAAGAAACGTTGCAAAACCTAATTTTGATCTGAAACTCATCACAAACTTTTTGAGGAATAAGAAAAAAGCCAAGCCACGGATTTGAAACTTATTTGCTCAAGAAAGCTCTGCCAAAAGGCATCCTCCGCTTTTCTGTCGGGCCCTGTATTTCCAGCTCGTTTTACAGCTGCTGTGACTGAGGTCAAGTGATATGTCACTCTGTCAGATCACACAGCGAGTCAGTGGCTCTTCCCGGATTAGAATGATTCCACACGGCCTTCTGAAAAGATTTGTAACAAATGTCAGCGCCGACCGTCCACTGTTTAAAGCATATGTTTAAAGCTCTTAGACATCTCAGTCAAAAGGTATTGTAAGTATCGGGACAAAGCTAGGAAATGCTTCGCTCTGGAGTTTTAAAAATGGCAAACCAGAATCTAGCAGGGATAAAAAAACCCCTAAAACAGGTCACCTTCAGCAGGGAATATGTGCTCTGTTTTGGAGCCATTCCAAGACCAGGAAACGATTTGGTTTTTTTTTTCTTCTGTAACCAAAATGGTCAAGATGCTAGTGGCTCAGCACAGGCTGGCAAGGTCACAGGGCCAGAGGGCACAAAATAATTTGAATACAACTTTCTCTTTCTTGCTTGTTGGCATCCCTGGCCATTGCTTTCAGTATCTTTTTTGTAATAAAAAAGGAAGTGTGCTTGAAATGGTCATTCTGTTAGGCACAACACAGAGAAAAATGCCTAATGCTATGGTCTTGCCTTAATTCTTTACTAATGTAATCAAAATACAAGAAATTTCCTTGCAGAAATCTTATGTGCGTAGAGATTAAACATGACTGTAAGTGAAATCACGACCTAATACACAACAGCCCCCCTTTATAAACTCATCATTTTAGCAAGAAAGAAATATCCCAGCTATTTAGAGAAAGACCATCACTGGGCTCACAGATGACTCAGGTCCTGATAGAAACTTGTTTGAGGTTTAGAAAGAGTGTAGAAGTTTAGAATGGTGTAGGAGGAGTGTGACTAATGTGCTGGTTCTGTGCAGAACCTAAAACGAAGTGAAGATAAAGCTGGGAAGACTAAAGTGAACTCCTCTTTTGAAATCTCAAGACAGGTCAACCTAAAATAACATCAACACATGTACATAACGTGAAATCTTCATCACACCATGTGAAATTGTGCCATACTTGTGCTTTCTAACAATTCCCTGGTCTCTCTGAGCTTCTCTCAAAAATATCAATCACATTGTGCCTCTTGTCCCACGTTTTATGTCTGAAATGGTCTCTAAAAAACACGGTTGTGAAATAACACGAGAACCAACTGTTTACTTTAAGATAGGGAAAGATGAGGGGGGAAAAAAATTCTTCAGACTGAACTTTTTGATAAATATTTACTGAAGATGCCAAAAGCTGCCAAATCTTGCAGAGATTTGCACCTTGCAGAGAGCACCTCGAAAACTCAAAGGACTGTTTATTATGAAGGTGACCAATATACCTAAAAAGGCAGTGAGCATTTTAGGATGTAACACTTAGGGGTTTGGCTATCCTATCCAGTAACGGGCCAATGGATTGCAATATGCACGGTCCTCTCATAAAGGAACAATGCTGACTTCCTCCTTTTTTGCACAGAGGGTCACTGAATGAGTTGAGCAAGAGAAGTCAATGAAAGATCTGTCTATATATACACAGCGGATTTGGTGATGGATCCTGGTTGTAAGATGGGCTGCCCTTCACTGAAGCTGGCTTCCCTCCAATCTTAGCAAGAAAATTTGCAAAAGTTACTATATTACACAGCTTTAGCCTCAGCCTCATGCTCATCCCATTGAAGTGGTGACAACCCTGGAATCATAAAGAAGCCAATGTCTGCTTTTAAAGTTCTGCCAGAGGTGAAGGGAGAGTCAAGGAGCAGCCCATGAGAGAAGCCCTAAAACTGCAGCTGGATTTCTTGGGGATCCTCGTGTTCTGGATTTTTTTCTCCTTTTGGTCTGCAAAGCCCTTTTCCCATAATCCAGCCTTATGTATTTTTTTCTGTCTAGGTTTTGCTCTGATCCATGAACTAAGTGATGTGGTTTAGTTCCTTCGTAAACTGCGAAGAGAGACTTCAAATGGCAAAGTGTTTCAACTACAAATCTTCTCACATGCTCCAATTAAGCAAGCAAGACTTCCTGTAAAAAAGAAACCCACAGCTGTGCCACTGATGTTTCCTGATGCCACATCATCAACATGCTCCTTTGAGGCAAAAATACTCCCATAGTGCCTTCAGATTTTGACATTCTTTCTTACTTTATGTAATGCCTTCCTTCATAAATGGTCCATAACAACATCAAAACTGGCACAATTAGACCCAAGATATTAGTATCATGGCTAAAAACATCCCATCGAAGAGCATTCAACTTGCGAGTACTGGACCAGTGATGAACATGACCAGCGCACTTGCGCTTTGTTTTAAGCAACCAAAAATGTTGTCAAATGTCTCTTCTTCACACAGTCAGTTTATAAACCAGACGGTAAATTTGTTACGTGCTTTGAAAATCCCCAAAGGCCGCTAAATAAATACTGTATTGGCTGGTAATGCCTGGAATTGTGCTGGATTTGGGACACCTCCAGCTACTTGAAACCTCTTGGTGGCCCAGGATGTTGTCTGCATCAGCCGAAGACCATGTCTTCCATAGAGCTGTTTGGTTGCACAAGTCATTA